>JALMQS010000095.1:3508485-3543548 GCA_024734495.1 Forficula auricularia | reverse complement strand
GTGAAGTTGATTTTTCAAGCCCACACTGATAGCCAACTTGGCCGAGGGTGAATCAGAAGTGAAATTTTAGGCAATTATTCACAACGGCTTGACAATGCCCTTGAATTCTATTGTCTACATTAAAACAGTGTTAGCATACGATAGATAGGTCATACCACTTTGAAGCTTTGGGCCAAATAACAGATATTAAATCGTACTTTTTGACGGTAGTACTTTTGAACACAAGAAGCTGGTGAACACCAAATAAAATAAATCTCATGTGTGCTAAGTCCAAAGGCAAGTTCTTCATCTAATTTTCTTCTCGATTTTTCCACAAAGTTCTTCTTCGATTCTTCCAACACTTCTTTCATTTGTAATTCCTATCCATTTTACTGTTATTCATCATTCTTCAGCTCAAAATTTAAAGTCAAACTTCTTCAAGTTTTCCAATGTTCAGGTCATCAGAAACAGAACATATTTTGTGTATAATACAGAAATATAGCAGTGATTAAACAATGATGATGGCATATATATATATTTGATATATATGTATTTGTGCACGTATTATTTGCATCAAAGCAGAGAGACAACCTCTTTGCTTCTCTCCAAAATAAGTAAATATTTTGAAAATTTATCTGAAATTTGCATTATTTTTAAATATATTGATATATTCACATTAAATAATAAATATATCAATTCAATTAGAAAATATAGAAAACATTTTATAAACACGCTGATTTGAATCGGGACTTCACTTTCAGGTGTGAATCTCATAACCAAATAAAATACATGAATTCACTAACTCAAAAATAATATTTCATTTTTATTTATTTTATTCTCCCGACTCGATATTGACTTGCCTATTAATCTATAAATAATGTAATTTAATAGATAGTAGGTCACTATAGAGGCACGAAAATAAAATACAGAAAGATTAAAAATGAAATGATTATACCATCTTCATATATTCATTTAGGTTGCTTAGAGTTTCACAATGGAAATGTTCAGAGTTCGAATCTTGACTGATTCCTATGCTTATAAAATATTTTCTTTATTTTCTAATTTAATTTATAAAACTTATATTCTTCTTTAGACGAGGCCTCGACACTCCATGGCTTTAGGAAAAAATTATTTTTCATAATAGGGTATTGTGTTTAATTGAGACGTATTCACTTATTGTATGTAATTTTGTTTATATTTTAGCAATGATTTTATTACAAATGCGATCAGAATGTATTGTCTGTAAGACAAATCATCATCTTTCCATGTCTTCTTGCAATCACTACGTCATCTGTAATCAGTGCGCAACTACTTATAGAAATGAATGTTCATATTGTGTAACTTCAAATAGTAATCCAGGAGCTGGTATTTCCGGACAGAACTCCGGGGTTGTTGTAGTCACATCTTCAACATCTAATTTAATAGTTGGCGGTTCGACGATATCTGCAACTACTGCCACCGCAAAGTAACATCATTAATATTTATATCTTTGCCTATCCTTTTATACCTAATATATATATATATATATATATACCCTCTACTGGGCTTCAAACAAATTGTCCTCATCCCCTATTTTACTCTAAGGATATAAAAATACTTTTAATTATCATATAATCATCTTCATAAAACTTCCGAAAAATATTAGCAATTAAATTTAAGACTATTGTAAAGCATGTTGGCTGACCATCAATGAGAAAATTTTTTCGGAATCATTCAAGATCAATTTTCAAGTTAATCATAAAAACCTCTTTACAAATGATTAATATAAGTGAAGGATATTTCATAGAATTAAAAATATTTAATTCAAATACTTTTTTGAATAGTAAAAACTATATTTAGGTTAATCAACCTAAATTGTTTAAAAAGTATATAAAATGATTTTAAAACAAAAAAGAAATATAATTTTATTTTCATTTTCCGTTTAAACGGATATATATTCTAATTTTTTTACTTTATTCTAAAGTATTAACTTAATAATATTTTAAAAAATAAATATATATACATAGCTTTATATATTTTCTCTCTTCGGATTTAAAAGTTTTTGCCTTATACACTTAAACTTTTAACTATATTTCAATTAAAAAGTTTTATTATTAATTTAATATTTGCATAATTATTTAAATTGATAGAACAATCTTTTTTAATTGCTGATTACAACATGCAAAGTATTTGTTTTCTACTATAAGTATACAATACATTTTCTTGAATCAAAAATTAATTTGATAATCAGAATTTCTATTAATCACTTTTTTTTTTTTTTTTTTTAAAGAATTTCATTTATTAAAGTCCAACAGAAAATTAAAGATTGATGACCTCATCTTCATGCCTTGCACTTGTTTTAGATTATTTCCTTATATATTAATTAGGAAAAATATTTTATTTCGAATATTAATAATATATTTAAAAATATTATACATGAATATACAAATACATCTATTAGAGAAGTCACTTAAAAATTTATATATTAATTTATTTAAATTTCGTAAAATATATATTATTTTTTGCTAAAAATAATTTATTGTTTTAAAACTAAAATTTTCTTAATACATATTTATATAATTTTAATTAACTTATACATTTATATATATTACGATTATAAATCATTATCATGTTATAGTTTTCGAAAGGTAGATTTTCTTCAATATTAGAACTTAATTATAAATATAACTATAAATTGAAATAAAATAAAATTGAAGAATATAAGAATATTATACAAATAGAGCTTTATCAAAATATTTCAACAAAAAATATATTTATTTACTTTAAGCTAAAACTATATGAAATTATCAAATTAACTAACATACTCTGATATTTTACTATATATTATATATTTCACTTTTTTTAATTATGTTGTTTAATTGATTGATTAATTTTTACTTTTTAATGAAAAAGTTGGAAAAAAAAAAATCATTTTCAGTTAATTTTCAACTATTTCAATTTTTTGAATCATATTCATTATACGTTAGTAAAAAATAAAATATATTAAAATAAATATGAATTTTATTTTTCATTAATAATAATTAAAGTTTATATTCACGTAACGTGAAACCACCTTGTAAACAATTTTCCTAGGAAAATAATAACGGAGAGGAAGGATATTTATTGAAAAAAATTTTTGGCTAAAACCACTTAGATTGCACATTTTTTATGAGAAAATCTCATCAGAATGCACGACTTTTTGGCACCTATTTCTGGAGTATATATAGACTATGAAGAAACCTAATGTGCGAAATTTCTTTTGAATTTTTCAAATATAGGGTGAGTCAGTGAATTCAATTTTCTAACTTATTTTCCCTAGAGCTTTCGACAATTCTTAGTCCTTTGAAATAAATCTTATAATTTTTTTTTTTTTTTTTTTTAAATACCTATTGTCTACCTAGAATAAAATGAATCTGAGATTAATTTTTTTGATTTTTCAAAAATTCTTTAATCGTATGGCTCCTATATTTGATTCAATCGCGAATCGAATACAGGAGTGATTTTTGTCAAATATTAACGGAATATAATATCTGCAACTATATATTTCTAACTTGAAATAATGAAGTTAAATAAATTTATAATTTTCTCATTAATATATTAAGAATAATTAACATATTAACAAGAATTGTTTTGATCGCGCTTTTTAAACAAGATATACATCGCGAGACTACTGCTGGTTGAAGCTGTGGAGTCTGCTGAGTCTTAAGTCGTCCGAGACTATTGGAGTCTGCTGAGTCTTAAGTCTGGACCAAGAGAGAATGAAAAAGATATGATCCATTTGCCTATCATTTTCATTCTCTCTTGGCCCAAATTCAGCAGACTCGTCTCAACCACAGTAGTCTGCGATAT
Organism: Forficula auricularia; assembly: GCA_024734495.1. Taxonomy (NCBI): domain Eukaryota; kingdom Metazoa; phylum Arthropoda; class Insecta; order Dermaptera; family Forficulidae; genus Forficula; species Forficula auricularia. Next base: position 3,539,741 of record JALMQS010000095.1, on the reverse strand, counting down.
ATATCTGTTTAAAAAGGTGATCAAACAGTTCTTCACTATGTTAATTGTTCTTTAATATTATATTAATGAGAAAATTATAAAAAAAAAATTTATTACAATATATTAATAATTTTTCTAACTTATTCTCCACTCGTTTTCGGTTTTATCATAACGATGCTTCAAAGTAACAATTAGTTAAATAGTATAATGTTTTTTTAATAGATAAATAACCTAAATATATTTTCACTCGATGCATGTTAAAAAAATTTTGATAAAGCTCTTTAGTAATGTATATATGTAAGACCACTGAAAATCAGCAATATTTTGTAAATTATTGGTGTGTAACTTTAGAACAACAAATTAAAAAATATTCTTTATTTAAAAAAATTATCTTTTGTATATTTTGTTAGTTTTTAATAGGTATTATTCTATATATATATTATATATATATATATATATATATATGTATGTATATGTATATATATATAATCAACAACATCCTTATCTTCCTTTCTTCTAAATATCATTAATTTTATTTATCTTATTATGATTATTATTTGTATTTTATACGTAAAATATTTACATATTTAGATAGTTAGTATTTGAAATTATATTTATAGTTTATGAATATAAATACCTATATTTTTAAATTCTCAATGTCAATTTAAAGTTTATAAAATATGATACATAATACAAAAAATATTTTGCATTGTAAGTAGAAATATTATTAAATAATTAACAATTACTATAAAAATGCCGATTACTAAAAATAAACAAAGATTATGAATTATTTAAATTAGGATTACTTTATATATATATATAAGATATATGTATATATTATTTTTATTCTTTTTAAAGACTGTTCCTTTACTATATTTTGACTTATTAAATGAAATCAAAATGCATTTAATTTTTCGGATGCTTTTCAATTTCTCGAATTATTTAATATTTTTTTTTTAATTTTGATTTATTAAATAATTTAATAAAAAATTATCATGAACTTTAATATACACTTTCAGACATCCCTTGAAGAAATATTTAACCAAAATTTTAAATAATTTATATTTGTTTCAAAAATAAATAAAATAGAAAATACAACCTATCTAATATTATAAGGTGTTTCATTAAAGGATTAAAAAAATTGTGGATGTATTTATTTTGAGAAAATATAAATTTATTTACTTATTATATTGGAAAAATATCCCTAGATTGTGTAAAATGATTTTGGAAATATTATTATCCATTTAAACCAAAATTAAAACGATATGCTTGATAATTAAATACACGTTTTTAGAAAATAATTATGTACCTAATATTTTTTTGTTTTTATTTATGATAAAAATTATCTTTATATATAACGTTTTGATCACTACATTTGTGATCGATATCGATATCAATTGAGTGAGCTGATTGATGAATCATTGATTAAATTTCAACTATCGCATGTTCAGTACAAAATTTAAAGTATTATTAAATAAATTGACTTTAACTAATATTTGTTATTTAAAATCATAAAATTTATATTCAATCATTTATTTTTATAATTTATATTGATTTAACTATCATTCTATTATTTTATTAAACTTTTAATGTGCATCTTCGTTAAATTAATGAAATTATAGTCCTAGGTTTTTGAACTGTCATGTCAAATTAAAACGAATATTTTTAATAACTTTTCGTTTACTTTGTGACTTTTTCAAACTTTTCAAATGCTTGTTTCTTGTTTTTTGTTTGAAATTCAATTAAAATAATTGCACCTGCTTAAGTTTATTAATGTTTAGTCTCTGATAGATCATTTTTAATAGAAAGAATAAGATCAATAAATTTTTTTTATATAGACTAATAATTCATAATTTTTATATAAAAAAAAAAACCGATTTCAAAATTATATAAACAAAACAAATAAAAATAAACAAAGAAATAAACAGGTTCATAAACCAAGAAGTTATGGGTGAACATTCATAACAAAAAAGGTCCAATACCAATGAAATGTAGTTTTTTACCAACCGGAAACTATACTGAACACAATGCAAAAAAATCATCAAAATTGGTTCACAATTGGCGAAGAAATCGAGTAACAGACACAAAAAAAAATTCAGTCGAATTGAGAACCTCCTCCTTTTTTGAAGTCGGTTAAAAATGGATTCTAACCATATGCAATTATTTTATTATTACATTTGAAAACTTGAAAAAGTAAAGCTAAAGAGGACTAAACTTTGCTATTAATCTACTATTTACAAATATCTATGACCATGATTTAATTTTATATTTCATATTTTTCTTATTTATTTATCATTCATTTTATAATCAACATTTTTAATTAAAATAATTGAATATTACATTGATTTTAAAAATTCAAGATTTTAAATCTTTCGATCAAGCTAATACTATTCTAAAAATTATACAACTTATACAAATATTTCTTGAGACCTCGATGGACAGAGGATTTTTGTCACGTGGTCTCTGATTACACAAATGAAATTACACTTTCATTTTTTCAAGTTAATGTATAATAAATAATAAATAAATTTTTTTAGAAAATTTCAAATTCAATATCGACAAGAATTTAAATAGTCTTAATATACTCAACTCTTGTTTTTTTTAATGTTGAAACTTTGCGAAGACTCATGCTTTTAGGAGTCCTTAACTTAAATGTTGTGGTGTGAAAATTAACCTTAGAGAAACTGCCTTCTTTTCCACACACACAAATAAATAAAGAAAAAAAATCAAATCTTCATTTAATCATAATTAAATAAACTACTATTTTGAGTAATGGAATTAATTTACATTTTGCTAGTAAAATATTATATTAAATTCATCCATAAGAATTATTAGGCTAAAAATTTATACAAAGCTTTTGATTATTAATTTTTTAAATTAATAGTAATAAGCACAAGACACAATCTTTACTGTAGGTATTTTAATGGAATACTTATAATATACGTTTTATTTCTGTGTAACATAAATTATGCTTATATACATATATTTTTTTTAATGTGTTCCAAAATTACGAGTAAATATAACCCATGGAACGCTTATTCAGCCACTGTGTCAGGTTCTTGATTTGGAGTCGGCCAATAATGAAATAATAACTTACTTAAGTAAGTAAGTTATTAATTAATAAAGTAAAGAGAGTAAAAAACAGTTTTTAATATGTAAACTCCTGATGATGGACTAATAACCCGAAATATATAGTCTGTATAAACCTCTTTGAGTTTTATTTCATTCATTGTGAAACTACACTCCCTTTACTTTATTAATTAATATCATGTTTCACCTAAAACCTACACCACTTTCCCTAAGTAAAAAAAAAAGTAAGTTATTATCTCATTATTGGCTGACTCCAAATCAAGAACTTGACACAGTGGCTGAATGAGCGTTCCATGGGTTATGTTTACTCGTAATTTTGGAACACATGAAAAAAGCCATTAATGAGATAATAAATATTAATTCTTGATAGAAATCAAGTTCACTAAGTTTCAGCTCATAAGTATTTCTGGAACCATTATCATCAATCAAGGCAGAGCGTTTTCGGAAACTCTTATTAATGGTTCAAGAAATTTTGAAATAAATATTTTCAAATTAAAGAATTGTGCTGGTCTGGCTCGAAAAAACCTGAATGCTATACTTATTTTTTCATAATTAAAATTTGAAATTTTCATTCTCTTTATATTCATAAGATTTAAAAACAATATATTGGCTTATATTTCTATTCACAAAAGCTCCTAAAACATTTTTAGAAAGCTTTTTTTTAATTTTATTTTATTTTTCTCGATAGTAAATTTGTTATTATAAACTTTGTTGTTTGAATTATTTACTAAATTTTTTTTTGGAAAAAACATTTTGAATCATATTTATATTATCAATCATACACTCTGTCCCAGCGATTTTATAACAGATCAAAATAACTGAATTGATTAACTTATATATATATTTACACTTGAAAACAGCTCCAAAATTAGAAGCAGAAACCTCTTTATTATTCTAAAAAATATTAAACTATTTTATAATTTTACCAGGCCTGGTTGACCCTGAAAGAATTGTTTTATTTGAATTATAAAAATTAATTTAAATATATCTAAAAAAATTCTTACAAATTTGAATTTTTCTTATTTTGGATTTGCATTTTCTTAATAACATCTCCACCTGACAAAGTTTCAACAATAATGCTATAAAATACCTTTTTTACCTATAAATTGAATTATGTTTTATTTTAATTTAAAATATCATTACTTATCGAAAAAAAAAATTCTCCAAAATTGTATTAATCTTAAAAATTATAATTTATATTGAGAAAATATTTTTAGTTTTATATTAAATATAAAATTGAAGTAATTTTTGGAGACGGACTGATAAGTGAAATTGAGTGGTATTGATCCAAAAAAAAAAAAAAAGATAATTTATACTATCTTTTTATTCATAAACCGACGTTTCGGAGGCTATTCCCTCCTTCTTCAGGGTTTTGAAACGTCAGTGAAGGAAATCCAATGCGACATTCCTCTCTGTCTCCTCTTTCAGTGGCAGTAAAAATAATATACTGACTTTTCAAGACCCTGAAGAGGGAGGGAGTAGCCTCCGAAACGTCGTTTTATGAATAAAAAGATAGTATAAATTATCTTCTTTTTTTTTTTTTTTTTTTTTTGGACTGCCTCATCACTATTCACTCAATTAAATATAAACTTTATGTAAAATGATTTTATAAGAATACATTTGATTAATATAATTGATCAGTTATGCATCCGAGCTAAAATTCAAATTAAAAACAAAAATATTATTAGATAGGGTACTATAATGTTTTAAATTACAATTTTGGTGTTTTTTGAGGCTCTTGAAATCCTTGGAAACAGATGGAATGTCTTCGTTAGGAAAAATAAATAAAATTTCCTTATATTCTAACAATTTATTTTTACGAAAAACTTTTGAGACGTTTCAGCGGATATTTTCACGCCATCATCAGTCTACAAGGAAAACAAAATCTTAATTACAGTCAATTCATATTCACGTGTCATTCTCAAGATAAAAGAAAAAGGAGAAGAGAAAACTCACCCTAGTTTTTCATAACATACCATATTTATAATAATTTAACACAAATAAACTCACCAGGTAAATAGCGAATATGAAAGATTTTTATTTGATTTATTTAAATGACTATGTTTTAATTTGTTGTTATTTTTATTACAAGCTTTGTTGATTATAATGTCGTTAACTGTAAAAAGAGAATGACATTCTACACAAATAAATGTACTATGTTATGAAAAGCTAGGGTGAGTTTTCTTCTCCTTTTTCTTTTATCATGAGAATGACATGTGAATATGAATTGACTGTAATTAAGATTGTTTTCCTTGTAGACTGATGATGGCGTGAAAATTTCATCTGTTTCCAAGGTTTTCGGGAGCCTCAAAAAACACCAAAATTGTAAAAATATTATTGAAACACTAATCTTTTAGAATTTACGGCAATATTTATACCATTATAAAATAAATTAACTTTAACCTACTAATATTTGTATTTAATAAAATTTGCATACTTTGAAAAAAATTTAATATTGTAAAAGGGATGTCTGAAAATCACTGGTTCGAATTTTGCCAGAAATCTTATTTTCTTTATACCCCTAAAATAAATTTTTTCAGCTTAAATTCAATTCTCTTTATTTTGTTATAGAAAAGAGTACAAATAACAAACTATTCAATTTAAATATTATACAAATAATAATCTTCCTAATAAAATTTTTTAGGCTTACTACTAAGGTAACAAATTTAATATTAGGGCTTTTTAAAATAATCTAATAAATTGTGATTTTTAATTTGTAATAACTAGGTAGGATTGAAATAAATACTCCAAACAAACACTGTCACTAATGGCCAAAGGGCTAGTAATAAAAATATATATATACATATATAAAAAAGCTTATCTTTTTAAATGATTTGTGATTTTAAAAGTAAAATAAAATTCTTATCTAAAAAAATTTTTGATAGATAAAACTGTAATTTTAAAATAAAATATTACTACTCTATTATTTTTTCTTTTCTTACCTGCTTATTTTAATTGTAGCTATTAACCTGTGTAAATTAAATCTACAAATTTATTTTCAGCCTTAAAACAAGATATACTAGTAATTAGGGATCTTGTTTGAAATTAATTAATCATCATTTAAATTAAAGTATGAACTTTTTTTAGATAAATGGAAAAATTATAAAAGAAAACTTATTGAATGGATAAGACAAAAAAGGTCATATAGGCAAACCATGAGGGAACTAAATCATTTTACTATTATTATTTTATTATTCTAAAGGAGATACCTCGTTCCTTTTTTTAATCTTATGTATGCAAAATGTGTCTGCCATAAACATTTTTTTAGCATTGACTCTGGAATTTTAGTAAGCAATGGAGCTCAAAGATAGAACTTTAGAAACATTCAGAAGTTAAATTAGAGCCTTAAAGTATTTAATGAGTCGGGAAAATTCGAATTTGAGATTGTTACAGATCTATACGTTTTATAGATTCTCTTTGTTCAAAAAGTAGTTTATAGAAATTGTGTATATGTAAAAAATTGTCCAGCTAAGCTATTGAGCCAATAATCATGGAATCTTGGATTTAATGAATTTGATTTAAAAATAAGAAAGTGACGAGCATTAATCTTAATGTTTTTTTTTTTAGTATTTTATTCCTGTACTATTTAGTTAGTTTTTCAAAATTTCTTAAAAATAGCTCTGCTATTATTTTCTTAAACGACTTAAAAATCGTTGAAGCCGTTGACCTCCGCCCGGGTCCCACCAGGACCCCTAAAATGAGCTCGACCTTCACCTGGGATTAAGATCAATTCTCATTACAGATTTTAATATTGCTGCACCTATAAGCCTGGATAGGCCCCTGCATCGTGAAAAGAAGAAGTAAACCAAGAGAATTATTCGCTAATGAACCCAATTTAATAATAATATAATCAATTTCATTTAAAAAATTACTGAAGGAGACAATAAAAAAGTGTGTCTTCTGCTGCAATTATAAATTTTTAATTTATTCATTAATTCCTGTGAATCAATTGTAATAGACTGATGAAGAGGGCAAAGCTCTCGAAACTAGTCTCGTTATAAATAAATTAAAAATTTATAATTCCAACAGAAGACACACTTTTATTGGCTCCTTCAATTTATAAAAATTCAGCTACTTTCGGCAAAAACTTTAAATTAAAAAAAAAAATTACTAATCGAATTTATTATTTCTATTCACGATTGTACAAATAATAGAGAAAATTCAATATCCGGCCACTTCATAAATAAATATATATATATATTTAATTTTTTCAAAGAAATAAGATATTTAATAAATGAATTTAATTCATTTAATAATATTATATACTGGGTTGATTTTTGAAATAATTTCCATCTTTTTTCAAAAAAGACACCCAAAAAGATACTTAATTCTTTGTTTTCACTGTAAAATCCATGGGTCCGTCACTGAAAACTTTTTTCAGTTTACTATTCCCTTTGAGTTGAAGGGAGTGAAAAATCTATAGCTATAATACTTATATATGTTGCATGTCAGAGAGAGAGATTTGTCTTAAGGGTTTGGCTACTGGCCCGGCAAGCTTAGTTATAGTTAGCGCTTGGGTTCGATTCCTAAGGGGACGAACCTCTCTGATATGCAATGTAAAAATATTTCAACTAATATCTATGATGTCCTTTAAAGTTAAATTCATTTAATAATATTATATACTGGGTTGATTTTTGAAATAATTTCCATCTTTTTTCAAAAAAGACACCCAAAAAGATACTTAAATCTTTGTTTTCACTGTAAGATATTTAATATTTTTTTTTTAAGTTTTAGTCCTAATTTTTTTTATCTATTTTTTTTTAATATTTAATTATTTATTATTTATTTATTTAATATTTTAATTTTATTTTCAAAGAAATAAGACATTTTAAAAAATAGTTAACTCTTAATTTTTATAATATTTTCAATGGTACTAAAAAAACTTTAATAAGCTATTTTTCAATGCATTTAGATTTATTTAGATTTAAAATTTGCGCTAAACACATTAACCAATAGTAATATATATTATTTCAGCCAATGAATTCCAAGCTTTAAATCAAATAAGCCAATAAGATGATTCGTTATTCCGACCAATGAGCAGCGCTGTTAGTCAGATCACGTGATCGTTCTAATCCAATCTCATTCTTCATTTTGTAAGTCAACTCATAGCGTTGTTTTACTCAGGCAAGAACCAACTCTGTGTTTCATTTCTGAGATATTATATATCTTTGCTGAATATATATTATAAATCAACTACAAATAAAGGTATTTTTCTAATTTTTTTAATATTTATACTTTTTAAATAGTCAAATTTATGTTTTAATTATTTCTGGAATAAATATAAACCCAACTAGTCTTAACTTTCTCTTTTATGAATCATAACTCTCGACGCCATGTTTGTTTTTACTTTTTGGCGCCTGTAAAGTTTGGCTTTGTTCTTTTAGTATTTGAATAAAATATTTTTCTAGAATGGCCCGTACCAAGCAGACTGCCCGTAAATCAACGGGAGGTAAAGCTCCCCGAAAACAATTGGCTACCAAAGCTGCCCGTAAATCAGCCCCTTCAACTGGAGGTGTTAAGAAACCCCATCGTTATCGTCCTGGTACTGTCGCTCTTCGAGAAATCAGAAGATACCAAAAATCTACTGAATTGTTGATCCGTAAATTACCATTTCAACGACTTGTTCGAGAAATCGCCCAAGATTTCAAAACTGATTTACGTTTCCAAAGTGCTGCTATTGGAGCACTTCAAGTAAGTAAAATTAAAACTGCATCAAATTAACCTTAATCCATTTTTAGCTTTAATATGCAATTTTAATTTATTTGTAGGATTTTTTAAATTTTATATTTATTAAAATCTTAATATATATTTATTTTAATTTATAATTAGTTAAAAAATTCGAATGTCTTAAAAAATTAAATTTATATTTTTCACTAGAAACGCGTGTTTTAAGGTTCTCTGAATACATAATTTTTAGAAAAAAAAACCGACTTCAAAAAAAATAAATAAAATGATACAACTCAAAAATCAAATAAAATGCACTAAAAGGTATAAAATAATTATCTAATATTGTTCAACTAAATGATGAAATTTTTACATGAATTAACTTTTTGAAGTCGGTGCTAAACATATACATTTTATCAACACACTCGACGGATCTTTTGGCGGGTAATGAAGACAACATCGCCTAAGCACGCTTATATAGTTTGTTTAGCACCGACTTCAAAAAGTGATTTCATCTAAAAAAAAATTGTCCTTAGTTGTAACTAAATTAGATAATTATTTTATACCTTTTAGTGCATTTTATTTGATTTTTGAGTTGCTTTATTTTATTTGTTGCATTTAATTATTTTGAATTCGGTTTTTTATTTTTCTCTATTTAGTGATGTAAATTATAGTGACCTAATAAAATACCTTGCATGCCTTGTAAGAGAAACCGTCGGGCGATTGAATCAGTAAATTATAATAAAATTCAATTCATAAATAGAGGAATTCTCTCGAAACGTTAGCGAGTTTTAAATTAACGTTTTAAGATTGTTTTTTTTTTATAATTTCGATTATTTGCTCATATGAATTGGATGGAGATTTCCGATATTTTGTCATTGATCATATCATCAAAACTTGACCAAATTAATATGGTACCTATCAGAATCTATACCAACGCAAAAAAAAAATCAGTCGAATTAATAACTTTCTTTTTTGAAATCCGTTAAAAAGACATTTTTAAGTATTAATATGTTAACTGAAACAAATCTCATGAAATTTTAAACTATAACTATATATTTAATTCAAAAACGTGAGTTTATAATTTGTTTTGGAGAAAATATAAGCACAACTTCTATTCAAAATAAAAATAAATAGTATCGTAAATGGCTTATGGCTACCATGGCCGAAAAGCCAAAAAAAAAAAAATATCTATCTAGCAGAGTGAATACATTTGTTATTAGTTAATACGAGTAAAGGGTGTGTAGTTTCACAGTGAATGAAATAAAACTCAAAGAAGGTTTATACAAACTCAATATATTTCGGATTATTAGTCCATCATCAGATGGACTAATAATCCGAAATATATTGAGTTTGTATAAACCTCTTTGAGTTTTATTTCATTCACTGTGAAACTACACACCCTTTACTCTATTAACTAACATCATGTTTCACCTAAAACCTACACCACTTTCCATAAATAAAAAAAAAAAAAAAACATTTGTTATTGATTAAATGTCCTCAGAATTCATTAACTTGATTATGTTTGCTTACTAATGTATAACTCGTTTGGTAATTAAATTCATTTTTTGAAAATTTCTATTTTTTGTTAAATTCAAATCCCACAAGAAAAGATATATTTTAACGTTAACTCTGCTTTGGTTTCCCTTACTTTTTATTTCTTTTGAAAATGTTTTATTATCAGATTGGGATTACCATAGAGTAATATAGAATGGAAGGCTACCGAATATCGAAAAGTGGCTCGGAGAGCATTATTCTTAGTCGTTAAGAGCTATTCAAAGATCATAGTCATAGGACATTCAAAGCCTTTGTCATAGATAAAAGATTCATTACAGCCTTTGTACTAAACGTTAGAAAATTTTCCAACGTACAAATTTATAGATTGAAATATTATTAAATATGCCTAGTTCTCGAGACGTCAATGTTTTGAGAAAGGTTGCTTTCGCGACACAAAATCAGATAAATAGAATACTTTTTTAAACGGCCTAAAATTTTATATTTTAATTCTTTAATAATTTAATTATAGATAAAGAGACCGGTTCCCGCCATTTTATTGCCCATTCCGAACCGCCAGAGAGCTCTGTAACTCGTATACACTAAAATATATTGGCTCCTTTTGGAGACTTCCACTCTATATTACTCTATAGGGATTAATTAAAATTTTTAAATTATTTTTATAATTGTTATCGTTTCAAAATAGCGCATATTTAATTTAAAACTAAAACTTATCATTTTAATTGAATGTAATGGAAGGCAGCCCAGGGGTAGTGAGGAAAGAAAAAATTAACACATCAAATAAGGTGTAATTTATTGGAATCCTTCCTCCTTTCCTTTCAAACCTATCATTTTAATTTTATATTCTTTCTGTTAAATAAAACTAATGGAAATAAATTGAATGCAGAATGGCTTGAAATCTATTGGTTGGTTCACTTAACATTAAATTGTATACTAATTAAATTTGAAAAGATAGGTTAAATGTAGTGTTAGGCTTGAAACTTAATATAGATTTCATGCTCTATCTGGTCCTGCTAATTAAATATTTTTCTTATCATTAACTTGTTTAAAAATGTTTGAATAAATTTTTTTAATAATCTTTCTTGCTAATTATACAAGACAACTTTTGTCAGATTGTTATTCTGAGCTGATTCAATTTGAATCTTGCTATATTAATATTGGTCAAAGAATTTATTTAAACATTTGAAACATTTTTTTTTCCAAGTTATTATTTTATTATTTAAAAAAAAGAGGTCTCATTAGTATTATGCAAGAGCACTCTGTGTTAGTTTTTTATTTTGAGCTGATTCAATTTGTAATCTTGCTATATTAATAGTCAAATCCTATTCATTATTCTTGTATAATATCAAGAATCTATTTATTGATTTGAAACAATTCTTATAAACGAATAAATTTTTTTCTTAAGTTATTATCTTATTATTTAAAAAAAAGAGGCCTCATTAGTATTATGCAAGAGCACTCTGTGTTAGTTTTTTATTTTGAGCTGATTCAATTTGTAATCTTGCTATATTAAAAGTCAAATCCTATTCATTATTCTTGTATAATATCAAGAATCTATTTATTGATTTGAAACAAATAATTATTTTCTTCAAAAAAAGATTAACATGGATATAATTCAGCTGGAGGCGAGTATACTTGTATCAATCCACTCTTAAAACTGATTACCCTATTATGATATGGTACACTTTACATTATTATTAATATTATTTTAATTGCTAATTATACAAATTTTTACTGGTAATTAATGCAAGAGCACTCTGTGTCAACTTTTATTCTGAGCTGATTCAATTTGTTATCTTGCTAAATAAATAGTCAAATTCTATTCATTGTTCTTGAATAAAATCAAGAGCCAATTTAAACATTTGAAACAAATATTTATTATTATTATCTTTATATCTAATTTTTTTATTAAGGACGTTCCCTAATATAGCTCAGATGCAGTTCGCTCTTTCCCCTACTCTCCAATGCGCAGAAAGACAAAAATATTTTCCCCGCGTCGTTTCTCGGATCTGACAACATTGCATTCTTACCGACATTAAAAGACAAAGAATAAAAAAAAGACATTATGAAACAGCTCAATGTAACATTCCAGATGAGAACGTTAGGTTGAGAGAATTAGCTAAAAATCTCAAATGCACCAGCTGCAGAAGTTTTTTAGATATGGAAAGATTGAGTGATTTTAGTGGGACGTTGCCAAAGGATTGCAAGAAAATCGATTTATTAGGAAACGTCCTTTTCTGTTGTTTTTCTGCTATTTATGCAAAAGCACTCTTGTGTCAGTTTGTAATTTTGAACTGATTCAATTTGTATTTTTGCTATATTAAATCAAATTCTATTCATTGTTCTTGTAAAATATCAAGAATTAGTTTCAACATTTGAAACAATTAATTCGTTTTAGTATTTATCGCTCTTTACTAATTAACAAATGTATTTATTCATTTTTTTCTGATTTTAGGAAGCCAGTGAGGCATATCTCGTCGGTCTTTTTGAAGACACTAACTTGTGTGCCATCCACGCTAAACGAGTGACAATTATGCCGAAAGACATCCAGCTTGCTCGACGAATTCGTGGAGAACGAGCTTAAGCAATAAAAATAACATGTATAATCATTAATTATATTTGGACCACCAAGAATAATCATTTGTTGTGCATTATTCCACTCAATCCATTACCACTGCCATTTTAAAAACAAAATGAATAGGGGTCAAGAATTAACAAAGTTAAATAAGTACACCGTTCAAAGACAAATGATTCCTCTTTGGTTGGTCTTTCTTTATGTTCTATTCATAAACTTTGACTTGTCATTCAATTTTTAAATAATTTGTGACTTAAAAACTTATATTTTTTATTTAAAAATCTTAAATTATTTTTTTTTTCAAATCTTAAAATTTTTCAATTTTTGAAAGGTAAATTCATTTTGAAATTAATTTGTATGCTAGTTATCGTTTATTTTAATTATAGGTACATTTAAATAGATATTAATATATTTTTCAAAATTAATTTGGCTATAAATATATATATATATATATTTATAAATATTTATCATTATAAAATAAAACTTAGTTCTTAACTTAATCATTCTAGCCTTAGGCTTTTTGTGTTGTTAATTATTAAGAATTTTTGTACTGTAGTAGCTTTCAAAATTAATTATATTTTAAAGAAATGTATTTCCGTTTCTTATAAAGATCTCTTAAGCATTTACAGTATTCATTGAGATGTTTTATGATTTAATTGAGAAATAAAGTAAACTTTAAACTTATATCATCTTTATTAATTTAAGTACATTCATTTCCTTTTTTTTTTTTTATTTAGCCAGCCTTAATTTAAAGAGATCTTGTGAAATATATATTTGTTAGTTTTTTCATGTAAATTTTTATTTTTCATTTTTTTAATTAAAATTTTTATTTAATATTTTTGTTTTAAATCCAACAAAATCCTTTAAATATAACCCAGTCCAGTTTGTCTAAGCCCTGGTTAAGAGAATATCAGCATTTATATTAAATCTTGAAAAAGTTTGTTTCTAGGTCTTGTGCTTTTAATTCTTGTTGAATCAGAAAAGAAACATTAAGGTAGTTTCACCATATGGGTTTTCTTAGGATTTTTTTTTGAAATTTGGTCAGATTATTATTTCTTATTTATTATTCAATACTTCTGCATCGATTGGTGGCAAAACGAAATTGATAAACAATATAGTTCCGGAGATATTAAATTACAATGATAGAGTTTTCCAGACTCTTATACATTGCACTATACGGGATATCGGAAAGTTTTCATACATATTTAATTATAATTAAGAAACTCTTCTTATCATTGTTATAAAAAACTAAACCAACATTAAACAATAACTAATACATTTTTTAAGAAATTTTTAATTCATAGTTACAACACAGTTTTTGAGATGATAATAAATAATGAAAAATTTTCAATAAAAACAAGCTAGCAACATTATATTTAACCTAAAGTACCCTTTAGTACTTTTTAACGTTTTTTTTTGCTTGAGCTATTGTCGCAACAGCTTTCAATCGCTTATTAAGAACTTTTTGTTTTATAAATCTGTCTTTATAATGTACTAATCTAAAATTTCTATGATAAAATATATACAAGCTCGGACAGTGTTGCCAAATTTGTCAAACGAGCACGGGATTGGCTAGTAGTGGTACATAAACAGTAAAAAGTTGTGGGCTTTTGAATTATGAATCCATATTGTCTGTTCTATATACTCTAGCATTATCTTTTTGCTAGTATTGTCGCGAAACAACTACCTTAACATAAGAAAGTTTTGAATTATTAATCAATAAATAAATTTAAAAGTATATTTTGTCTAATGATTTATGTTCAGACACATTTCTTCATTAACTAGGATGTTAAAAGCGAATCTATCAGATTAGAAAAAATAGTTTAAACTAGTTATTCTAAATCGCAAAATATTTTTTTGTTGTTTAATATAAGAATCATTTGAAATAAAGTAGCTAAGACTACTTTAGAATATATTATGAGTAGAGTCTTAAAAAACAGATCAATTATCAAGAAATAAACTTTTTGGTATTTTGTGATTTCTCTAAAATTAATTCCCATAGTACATAATTAAATTTGAAACTAGTGTTAGGGTACTAGGTAATAATGAATCAGCGATAGAAAACTTGGCTTTTATAAATTCTTCTTTATTCAAACTTGATGCTAAAAAGAAAAAACAATATAATAATATAGATTTTTTTTGTGTATCTATTTATTTGCATTAAGTAGATACCACACTTTGATTTGTTCTTATAAAATCAACAACTCTGCTCCACGAGAAAACCCTTTTAAATATTAAGATACTGTAAAAGCGAACTTGGTATATAATATAGCTTCAACAATTATAATATTAAATAAGATTTTAATTGAATGTAATGGAAGGCAGTCCAGGGGTAGTGAGGAAAGAAAAATTAACACATATCTAAATAAGGTGTTTAACCTTATTTGATATGTGTTAATTTTTAGGTTAAACACCTTATTTAGATATGTGTTAATTTTTTCTTTCCTCACTACCCCTGGACTGCCTTCCATTACATTCAATTAAAATTTCTACCAGTCCGTCTCTCTCCAGAGAAAATTTCGTTGCAATTAAATAAGATTTTTTTTATATAATATTCTCCTTGGACTTTTAACAGCACAAGTTTACAATTAGAATGGCGGAATTTTTTGTTCTGAAAAATTTCTTCCTATCATAAATAGACTTATTTTTACTTTACCATACAGGGTATGGTCAAGTATTGTAATCGTGCATGAAAAAAGTGTTTTTTCCTTCTTTTTTTCGAAATATCTCAAAAACGACTGAAACTATTTTGATTAAAAAAATTGAGCGAAACCATATCATTTCGGTCTACAAAAAAGCCCTAATAAGTGAATATCGAAAAAATTATATTTTTTGAGATAATAAATGTTTTGTCAAAATGTCTGTTAGTCTGTGCGTTCCCAAATTTTTATGGACGAGCTAGCTCAAAAACTATTGTGAATATCAAAATCAAATTTCACACGTAGTTTTGGTCCATTGAGATTAAGAGCTGATAAGATTTTGTTGCATATCGACCCAAAATTAAGGGGGGGGGGGGGAAGGGGGGTTAAAAATTGAAAATCTAGGCCATTTGAGCAAACTCAACCAAATTTTGTATACATAATAAGTGGGACCCCAGAAGTCTAAAAATGCAAAAACTAACCGCCCAAAATGGGGGGGGGGGAGGAGTGTATGGTCAAAAATGAAAATCTAGGCTCTTGTACCAAACTCAACCAAATTTTGTATACATAATCAGTGGGACCCCGGGAGTCTAAAAATGGAAAAACTAACCCCCTCCCCTACATGATTATAAATAATTTTATTAAATATAAGTGAGGGAGGGGCAAGGTTGTATTGTAAAGTTAAGCGGATGGCCACATCAGTACACGTCAGCTTATTATTATTGGGAATGGAAGATGTTTTGTTATTTGAAGATGGCCAGCCCAATAGTCATTGGTTGGAGTAACCCGAGTAAATTACATAAACTGGGATGAAAATGAAAGTCTCGGGGGAGAAAGTTCATTAAACAATAAACATAAAAAATTATTTAATGTCAAGCAAGATAGACAGAGGCTTTCTAAATTACATATATGAATGCTGATGCAGTGTTTGAAACAACTTATCTTTATGAATAAGAATACTAGAAACTAGAGTCGCATAAACATAAAATGGATTCAATAAATGATTTTGAATTTAAATGCTCTTTATTTTTTCGGATTGTGAAGAATTAAAATTTTTTTTCAACTTTAAACAGATGTTAAACAAATTTATTTTGGAAATGGCCAGAAAAGTTCCTCGAATCCTGCTCTAGAGTAAGCCATTTGATTAATAAATCGTTTAATTATCTTTATTTGAATGTATTTCTTCTAATCTTGTTTCAAGTTCTTTTGTAGACAAACCTTGGCTTTGGTTATATTCTATACAAATTTGAAGTTGTTTTTCTTCTAATCCTTGGATTCTATCATAAAGGGTTTTGGATAATTTCTGATCAATATCATTTTCCTCTCGGAGAATACAAAAATAAATAAGAACAATCATAATACTGCCTATAACTACCGTCCCCTGATACTCTGGTTTGGGTATCTCTGGTTGTGGACCAGTTCGTGTATGTGCAGCTCTCCATTTTGCTGCTGGAGATGTTGAATATTTTATAGGTGATGGATCTTCTGAATCAATATCACTTGGTTTAGAATTTTTACTCATTGAAGCAAGTCTTGCATTGTGTGATTGAAGATTTTTAATTGACCTTAAAAAAAAATATTGTATTATGTTAATTAAATAGCTACACTGTGAAATTATTTTGGTTATTGGCAAATACAGAGAGGCTAGTTAATGGGGAAGTAAATCTTATAGAAGAATGGAAATTGTTTAGCCGATAACTTTCTTTAACCAGATTAGGAGGAGTAAATTCCCTATTCTATTACATGCAATTATTCATTCTATATATTGCAAAGAGATGTCTTATCGTGTGATTTTCACCGATTATATTTTTATAATAAAAAAAAAAATAATAATAAATATAGGATAATGGTAAAATGCATACTAAGGTATAAATTAGACAGCATGACTTTTGTAGGGAAGTTGAGAATATATACTGGGTTTTCCAAACTGCAGTGTTCCGCGAGAATTGATGAGGTTTTTTGAACTTCATTATGAGGTATAAAATAATTTAAAAGAAAGAGAATAGAAAAAATGTCAGCAATTGGTTAAAGGTTCCTGTGGATGCGAATCTTGAAAGACTGATGGTGATATGTCGGCAGAAAGTCGAATGAAGGAAAGGAGTTCCAGTCTCTAGAAGTCAGAGGTAAATTTGGTGAAGCTTTGTTCGGTTAGGGTGTTGAATATTTGAAAATCGCGTTTTTTAATGAGATCGAATGCGAGAAGGAGATGCAGCCTCTATGGATCTCGGAAAAACCCTTACATTACCGAAGAGAAGTAGAAATTGATCAAGAGAAAGATTGAAGACGGTGCATTCAGGTCTTGAAGATTTCGAGGTTATAAGTGTCGGGAAAGACAAGAGGCCGGGAGAGTTCCAGTTTTTTGAAGTCATGGGGACAAAGGTTTTGGCGAATTAAGTGGTCCGGCATTTTTAACCGACTTCAAAAAAGGAGGAGGTTCTCTATTCGATTGAATTTTTTTTTTTTTTTTTATTTTTTTATTTTTTTTTTTATTTTTTTTTGTGCCTATGTTACCTCATATCTCCGCCAATTGTCAACCGATTTTGAAAATTTTTTTTGCATTGGGTCCAGTCTAGCTTCCGATTGGTCCCATTTTTTTTTCGATTTTTTTTCATAGGTATTAGACCTTTTTTATTAGGTTTGTTTAGACCTAACCTCTTTGTTTATGAACCGATTTCGATGGTTCTTTTTTTATCCGAAAGGGGGTGTCTTAGGGATGGTGTCATATTAATTTGGTCAAGTTCTGATGATATAATCACTATTAATAACATCACTAAAAAGAGAAAAATAAAAATTTTTAAGAAAAAAATAAAAACCGACTTCAAAAATTAAGTGCAACAAATATAAAAATACACTAAAAGGTATAAAATAATTATTATCTTATTTAGTTACAACTAAACGACGAAATATTAACACGAAATTACTTTTTGAAGTTGGTGCCAAACATATACCTTTTATGAATCGCACTCGACGGATCTTACTTAGTACGTTTGGCTGGTACGCTCGCTTATAGGTATAGTTTGTTTGGCACCGACTTTAAAAAGTAATTTCGTGTTAATATTTCGTCGTTTAGTTGTAACTAAATAATTTAATACCTTTTAGTGTATTTTTATATTTGTTGCACTTAATTTTTTGAAGTCGGTTTTTATTTTTTTCTTAAAAATTTTTTTCCAATTTAACTACGAAAAGAATTTGGAAATCGCGAGCTACACGGAAATCTGGCTTTGGGAAGAATTACTGATTTCAACTCATCAGAGTACATGCTGTGATAGTATCTATAAATTGAAGGAGACAATAAGAGTGTGTCTTCTGCTGGAATTATAAATTTTATTTATTTATAACGAGACTATAGTTTCGAGGGCTTTGCCCTCTTCATCAGTCTATTACAATGTATTCACAGGAATTAATTTATGAAAATTTTCATAAATTAATTCCTGTGAATACATTGTAATAGAATAATAAAACTTGAGTAAGATACGAGGTAGGTTTCACAAAAAAGAAATAAAACAAAATTGAGTTTTGAATTCGATATATTTCGGGGGTTAGCTATTAATTCTTAGAACAACTTCTCCTCTTCCCCCTACTTTCCCCTCACCACATACATTTAAAAAATTTTTAAAAATTGTTACTTGTAAAACTATTTTTCCAATATATAATCAGTTTTCTTAGACTCCTGATGATGGGCTAACCCCCGAAATATATCGAATTCAAAACTCAATTTTGTTTTATTTCTTAATAAAATTTATAATTCCAGCAGAAGACACACTCTTTTATTGTCTCCTTCAATATATAAAAATTCTGCTACTCTCGGCAAAAATTTTCAATTTAGTATCTATAAAAATAGGAAAGTGCAAAAACACTTCTTCGATGAGCTAGCGAGTCGAGGGATGGTAAGGCCTGTTTGCACGTATGCGGTTCTATTCGGTTCGGTCGCTTCCGATAAGTGTGAAACGGTGCTTCAGTTTCTATTTGGTAACTAATAGTAAGCAATCAACGCGTTCACACACGCTCGGTTCAGTTTCTGTTTTAAGCTGATAGATGTCTCGGTTTGTGTAAATTTAATTTTTGAAAGTTTTATCGCAGTTGATAAAATGAGCGGTGTACCAGATGTTGATGTGGATCGGCTGATTACTGCAGTGCAATCTAAACCATTGCTATGGGACAAAACCTATGAAAAATATAAGGATAAATTTAAGAAAATGGTGT
This sequence comes from Forficula auricularia, assembly GCA_024734495.1. Lineage (NCBI taxonomy): Eukaryota > Metazoa > Arthropoda > Insecta > Dermaptera > Forficulidae > Forficula > Forficula auricularia. The sequence continues at coordinate 3,520,076 of JALMQS010000095.1, read as the reverse complement.
AGGTGCTCCCAATGAATTCTAATAGTATTCCTCCTTTGTTTTTTAATTTTTCTATAGAGAGAACATGGCAACAACTTGCTTTTTCTCCATGATCACTAGTGAGTGTACGAAAAAAAACAACCTAATATTATCCGTTTGACAACCGTGTATGTGTGAAGGAGTTTCATTCGTTTTCGGTTCGTTTTCAGTGGCACCGACAACGAACTGAACCGAATGGAGCGCATATGTGTGAAACAGGCCTAAGGGTCGGATCGTCAATTAGCCTGATAGCTTGTTTCTGAATTGCAACCGTGCTTGGAGGCCCCTCTCCACAGATGCGAACCGTATTCGAGCCAGAGGCGGATTAGGCCCTTATAGAGGATGAGAAGCTGCAGGGGCGTGAAAAATTGTTTAGACCTGAATAGTCTTTTTTCTTGCTCCAGATTTCGCCAGAGAGGAAATGTGTTAATTCCAAGAGAGGTCATATGCGGCTGAGACGCCCAATATGGACAGTAGGGTGGAGCGGAAAAGGCCCCCCAAAAAATTTTTTTTTGCTCAATTTATTAGGCTGTATTTTTTTTCGAGCTAAGTCTGACATTGCTTCCACTTACTTGTGTCAGGCTTCTCTTTTTCTCTCTCCTATACGGCCTCCCTTGGACAACTCTTGTTTTTTTTTACCGACTCCGACGCTATTAGGTTTTCGAGGGCTAGGAGTTGATTTCCTTTTTCATTTTTCTTCTCTTCAACATGTGGAAGGCAACGGGAAACCACCACATTACAAATCCCGAGAATATGCAACATGACGATTTCTCTTCGAGTAAAGAATTCCGAGGTAAACTAGCCCCTCGTTCGGATCTCCGGGAAGGGGCTACCCGAGGAGAGACCATCATAAAGGGAAAAATAAATAATGACGTTCTACGAGTCGGAGCGTGGAATGTTAAGACGCTAAGGGAGAAGATAAACTAGTGAATTTAAAGCGGGAAATGGATAGACACAAATTGGACATTATTGGGATTAGTGAAATGAGATATCCAGAAGAGGGAGATTTTTGGTTCGAAAACAGCCATAGAATCATTCACACGGGGGGGCAGAATGGGAGGGCAGGAGTGGGCATTATTATGAATAAAAAAATAGGGCAAAGGGTAAAGAATTATCTACAGGTAAGCGAAAGGATTGTTATGATTACAGTGGATTCGAAACCGAAAGATACTGTGATAATCCAGGTATACATGCCTACTACATCATATAAGGACCAAGATATAGAAGAAATGTACGAACAAATTGAAAACCTGATGAAGCACGTTAAAGGGGATGAAAATTTAATAATTATGGGGGATTGGAATGCAAGAGTAGGAAAAGGCAAAGAAGGAAAAGTGGTGGGCGAACACGGTCTAGGAAATAGGAATGAAAGGGGCGAAAGATTAATTGAATTTTGCAGTAAGCACAGTCTAGTAGTAGCAAACACACTCTTCCAACACCATCCAAGAAGGATCTACACGTGGAAAATGCCGTTAGACAAGGGGAGATTTCAAATAGATTACATATTAGTCAGACAAAGATTCAGAAATCAATTAAAGGACTGCAAAAGTTATCCTGGGGCTGATATATCTAGTGATCACAATCTAATTGCGATGAAATGCCAACTAAAATTTAAAAAACTAATAAAAAAGGGGCGGTCGCGAAAAAACTGGGATATATCTAAATTAAAAAATAAGGAAACCCAAAAACTCTTCGAAAACGTAATGAATAAGAAACTGGAAGAAAAAACACCCACAAATAATAAAGAAGATGAAATCGAACAAGAATGGAATGATATGAAATCAAGCCTGACCGAAACAGCCAACGAAGTCCTTCAATCAAAGAAAAACGAAATTAAAAAGCCATGGGTAACAGACGAAATACTGCAACTGATTGACGAACGAAGAAAATTTAAGAACAGAAAAGACGAAGAAGGGAAAGAAACATATAAAAAATTAAGATGGAAAGTTATAAGAGAATGTAGAAAAGCAAAAGAAAAAATGATTCAAGAAAAATGTAAAGAAGTCAACGAAAATCTAGTATTGGGAAAAGTTGATGTAGCCTATAGGGCAATAAAAAGAAATTTTCAAGAAGACAAGCCAAAAAGCAAGAACATAAGAGATAAAGGAGGCCACATTATTCTAAACGAAAACGAACAGGCAAATAGATGGAAGGAACACCTAGAAGAACTCTATGGAGAAGAAAAAACAATGAACCCAATAGAAGAAGAAGAATCTGTGGACGAAAACGAATTAGGAGACCCCATACTCAGGTCAGAATTCGAGACAGCTTTGAAGGAACTAAAAAATAATAGAGCACCCGGAATAGACAATATACAAGCTGAAATCCTAAAGAACTCTGGAGAAAAGGCACGTGACAAACTTTTTGAACTAATTAGCAAAATCTATAAATTGGGAATCATCCCAAAAGATTTCGAAAAAAACAAAATAGTCACACTTCCCAAAAAGACAGGCGCGGATAAATGTGAAAATTTCAGGACCATTAGCCTAACCTCACATGCCTCCAAAATCCTAACCAAAATAATCCAAAGAAGAATAGAACAAAGAGTTGAAGAAAATCTGGGGGAAGACCAGTTCGGCTTTAGAAGAAACAGAGGCACCCGAGAAGCAATTCTCTCTCTTAGACTAATAATAGAAAGGGCTTTTATCAGGGAAGAATCTGTCTACATCGGATTCATAGACCTAGAAAAAGCATTCGATAACGTCAATTGGGAAATTATGTTTAAAATATTAAAACAGGCGGGAATAAAATTCAGAGAGAGAAGACTAATCTACAATCTATATCAAAACCAGACGGCAATTATAAATATTGGTGATGAACAAAGAGAAGCCAAAATAAAAAAAGGTGTAAGACAAGGATGTGTGCTGTCACCCATGATTTTCAACTTATACATAGAAGAAGCGATTAAAGAATTCAAAGACAAAATTGATACAGGTATAGAAATCCAAGGTCAAAAGATCGCTATGTTAAGATTTGCCGATGACATTGCCCTTCTAGGAAGCAATAAAAAAGAATTAGAGGACGCCTTGAATGGAATTAACCAAATCCTAATAGAAGAAATCAAAATGAAAATAAACAAGAATAAAACCAAGGTCCTAGTATGTACAAAAAAAGAACAAACGAGACAGGAATGCATCAAAATTAACCAAGAAAACCTAGAAGGAGTTAAGGAATTCCGCTACCTAGGAAGTAAAATAACATGGGATGGGAGGAGCAAAAACGAAATTAAATCAAGAATTGCCCAAGCAAAAATGGGGTTTAATTCAAAACAAAAACTACTATGCTCCTCCTCAATCAGCTTAGCAAACAGGAAGTTGCTATTGAAGACATATGTATGGAGCATAGCCATGTACGGGTGTGAAACCTGGACAATTGGAAAAGCGGAGAGAAAGAGATTGGAGGCTTTCGAAATGTGGTGCTACAGAAGAATGATGAATATCAAATGGATGGATAAAATTACAAATGAAGAAGTTCTTGGAAGAATCGGAGAAAGAAGAACCTTGTGGAAGAGTCTGAAGAAGAGAAGAGGTCAGATGATGGGGCACACACTGAGACATGGGGGACTGCTTAGGGATATCTTGGAGGGGGAGGTGGGAAAGAAAAGGGGAAGGGAAGACCCAGATTAGAATATTTCAACCAAATAATTGGGGATATGGGATGCCAGACATTTAGAGAGGTTAAACAGCTGGCGGGGGACAGAGTCGAGTGGAGACGGATTGTTGCATCAAACCAGTCTTAGGACTGTATACTCAATGATGATGATGTATTTTTTTCAACTTCAGGGCAATTTTTATTTTCGCAGCTAGGAATTAGACAACATTGAGTTTAGTTTGCATTAAAGCTGAGTTTAGTTTGCATCAAAGGTAACTAAATTTTGAGAGCATATATTTCTAAAGTGTTTAGGTCGAGAATTATTGGAGGAGCAACATTATTTCGATTATTTGGAAGTGAGGGAAGAGTGCTTTCGATGGCGTAACAGTGAGTGGGATTTAAACTTTGCTTAATTAGATTTTTGAAAACAAAATAAATTTAAAAAATTTATTAAATATTTTATCATTAAAGAAATAATTTAAATAAATATCTAAAAATCAAATATACTATACCTCAAACGGAAATATTTTAACTTGGAACAACATATGAGAGATGTCATTTTTAAAGAGTAAAAATTAATATAGAGATAATGATTCAGTTATTTGTACTACTTTTAATAAACGTGTAGTTTAAATAGATAATTAATATTTCTAAATTATTAATTAGGAATATCCTAGAGATAAGGTTATAATTTTTAAATCATCGAGTTCTCGCTGTATATCTCAACATGTGGTGGGAAATTTAATTTTGGAAAACATTCATCAATTCAGCTCATAATTCGATTTGTTTTATTCTGATTTGTAAAGAAAGAACAAATGAACCAGGAATGTATAAAAATTGACCAAGAAAACATAGAAGGACTTAAGGAGCATAACAGTTTTTGTTTTGAGTTAAACCTCATTTTAGCTTGGGCAATTCGTGATTTAATTTCTTTTTAGCTCCTCTCATCGTCCCATCCCATGTGATTTTACTTCCTAGATAGCAGAATTCATTATCCTTTATCTATGTTCCTTAATCAAACTAGGGAGCGCGGTGATGGTTTATATCAGTGGTGCCCAACCCTTTTTTGTCCGCGGGCCGGATTCAACATGACATAGGATCTCGCGGGCCGGATTCTTTATAATTGTATATCTTAGCGGCACCTTTAATTAAAAAAAACGCAACATTTTCAATGAATTCATGAATATTTTTGTGCTGATTCATTTTTTTTTTCAAAAATTTGTAAATTTAATGAAAATATTACGTTTTTAAATTAATGGTGCGGCTAAAATATACAATCCTTTTTATTAGGATATTATTAAGATATCTAGTTGTTTTTTAATCAACTTGTAATTTGAATACATTTAAAAGATTGCTGATACCTGAATTAAACGAAATCATAAATTTGGGTTAAGATTAAAAAAAAGTCTGATGTTGCTTTTCAGAAACTAATTTTTGAATATTTGGTTCAAGTTGGGTAACGTTTCTCCTTAATATGGAATGAAGGTGATCATCTGAAAGCCGAGCGCGAGACGCTGGTTTAGCTCTTTTTAAAGTAGAAACTGTTTGTTCACAAATATAATTATGTACTTGCAAAAGCCGTCGTCATTTTCATTTCAAATTTCCTCAAATTAGGATAAGAGTCTCACGCTGCATAAAAATCTGGTAAAGATTTCTCGCGAAAAAGATTTTGTGATGTCGTTTGGCATTGTAATTTTATTAATTCTAGTTGTAAACCATCTGGCGCCGTAGAAACGTCCACTGAAAAAGGATTTTCAAATAAGCTTATTTCATTTTTAATCCGGTGAAAATCTGTAAATCTATCTTCGAAATTTTTGCTGAGTAATTTCATCATCTTGGTAATTTTTTCTTTTTGAAAACGATAACATGATTTATAATTTTTTTAGATATTTTACAAAAAATAGATATTTAGTGTCAACTCGCTCGGGGGCCCGATTGAGCCTCTTCGCGGGCCGGATCCGGCCCGCGGGCCGTAGGTTGGGCACCGCTGGTTTATAGTGTGAAACATTATACAAATTATATTAGGTTGGAGTTGGTGGGGTTTCATAAGTTTATTTGCATCAAGCTGAGGAGAACCTATATGATTTTTCCTTATGAATCATCAATTCTGCTACTCTTGGCAAACTAAAACTTTTCATGGTGTAGTTAATAGTAGTACCTAGTAATTATTCATCCAATTGTTAATAAATAAAACCTATCAAAATGTGTTATTTTTTCTGAAAATAGACCCGCTGGTTATGCAAAAGAAATTTTTAAATAAATTCTTGATTATTTTGTATTCTATTAAGGTTCTTTATAAAAACAATTATAAAACGTTTGTTAATAATTCTAACGCTTAATCACAATAGTTCTTCAAGGCCTTTTTGAGAACAATGAATTAAGGCAACCCATTGTCTGCCTGGGTACAAAAGTAAAAGAGTAACCTTTTTTAAAAGCCTAAAAATGGGATTTGTCTACCTGAGAATTATTAATTTGTTTACGAAAAAACCCATCAAAAACAATTTTGTCGAAGATGAGACCGTGACAGATCGAATTGTCACCCCAAAAACCCCCTCTAACCAGTGGCGTAGCTACCTAGGGGCTAGGCGGGGCAGTGCACCGGGGCCCTCAAGCCCAGGGGGCCCTCGAATCCTTACCAGAAAATCTCGATCGAACTGAACTTTTGAAAATTTCTCCCATTTTCAAAATAAATATGACAGGTTGCAACCCGACTTTAATCATGGCAACTCAGTTGAGAGAAATTCGAAAGTTATACCTAGGGAATTCCCTAAATTCTTTCTGTGGGTTGGCAGTGTTGTCAATTTGACGGATAGCGATATGTGCGTTTTATTATTCATCGATGTGCGTTTTATTGTGAATTCGAGTCAAGATTTTTTTTCGAGAACGGTTAAAAAATTAATGCTGTATCAGGAGTAAGTAAGCTAATGTCAATAAACTTTTTAGTACTGGTCAATATAGTGGTTCAATTTTATTTTATTTTAGTACCACTCATATCGATGTCCGTTACGTCAATAAATCATGTCAAATCTATAGATTTCGGCTACTCATTGTATAACGCGAAATATCGTGGAAAAAATGCAGGTCACCTGCAGTAGGTGCATTAATTCAGGCCCGCGCGCGAGGAGATCGTTCTTGGTCTCCACCGGTAAATGTGGTAACACTAGCGGCGATAAAATGTTTGCCGGGGATTCCCCAATGACGTCTTGTAGCGTATCATTACGTTTCTCCTTCCTTTTACTTTTAACATCATCAGTGAACAGTGAGTACCTACTCGAGCACAATCTAATATAAATATTGCATAAATAAATTAGAAAACTAAAATTATGGACAAAAAGAAGAAACCCAGTGGTGCATTTAAACGCAAACAACGCCAAGAAAGAGAAGATAGTAAACAAAAATTGCCCAAAATTGACAGTTTTTAGTCAGCCTTCTGCAAGTACTTCTGGACAAAATATTTCTATTGATAGTGACTCAAATAATGTGGTAACTGCAGTGTTGGTTGAGAAGCCTACTGAAGAAGATTCGACAATTATTGCAGTTGGAGATACCTCCGCCGCCGATCATGTGAACGTGGATGATGTTTGCATGGCACACACAAGAACGGAGGATTTGGAGGAACCACAGACCTCTACCTTTTTCGTTTTTTTGATATTATCAAAACATTATCAGAAATAGTTCTAAAGAGTCCTAATAAAGATGAGCGTAGTGAAGCAGAGAATATTAAAACAAAAATGCTAAATTTCGAGTTCGTGTTGCTTTGCGAATTCATGCACAGTGTATTGAATGACATCAATTATTCATCCAAAACTTTACAAAAATGCGACATCAATTTGGGCGAGGAAAGTAAAGCTTTAGCAGAGACCAAAGCAAAGTTGCAAATTTATAAAAATGATTTCGAATTATTCAAGTGCAAAGCCAGTGAAACTGCAAGAAAATATGGTATAGATACCCATTTTCAAGAAAAAAGGCAAAGGAAAGTTAAAAAACATTTTGATGAATTAGCTGCTGATCACCCATTTCCAAACAGAGAAGAAATATTTAAAATTGAGATTTTCAATAATGTACTAGACACATTAATAGCTCAATTAAATACACGTTTTACTGGTATAAGTGCAGTCTGTCAAATATTCGATTTTATAACACCAACATTTTTATTACATGTTGATGAAGCAACTTTATTACAAAAGTGTGACGAATTCCAAAGAAAATATTCAGATATAATGGGCTCTAGCTTTTCACTTCAATTTATTAATATTTACCACCTAGTTTTACCTCAATTAACTCAATCATGGACTGTTCACCAATTATGTAAGGAAATAATGAGCAAATATAGAGTGCTAGAATGCGACCTAACGGAAGTATTAACAGCAATGTTATTATTCTTTACAATTCCTGTCACTTCTGCAGCAGCTGAAAGGTCATTTAGCAAATTAAAAATAATAAAAAATTATTTAAGAAATACTACCTTGATCAAAAAGTTCCCGGAATACCTCCCCCCCGCGTGTGTGTGTGTGTGTGTGACGCTCCCATCGTTCCGATTTGAGTTCTGTTTTTTGTTAAGTTTGTACATCTGTTGTTGGTATTCCCTCTAAATCTTAGCGTCATAGCTTGACATTTGCAAAAGTTACGTAGCCAAGAGTACAATTATTTGGGCGTTATGAGACGTTTGCGTGAAGCAATTCGCCGAAAGAGGCCAGAATTGTGGGCAGAAAACTCGTGGATTTTGCACCATGATAACGCACCGTCGCACAGTGCCATCATTATTCGAAATTTTTGACGAAAAATGCAACAAATACCATCCAGCAGCCACCGAATTCACCTGATTTGGCTCCCTGTGACTTCTTTCTGTTCATTCGAGTTAAAAAACCATTACGGGGAACGCGTTTCAGCAGTCGAGAGGAAGTAATGGAAAATCGCAGGAAGCACTGATGGACATACCCAAAACGGAATATAAATAAACTGCAACGGATCGTTGCTAAACTTTATCCAAATTCATTTGACATATTAATATGTTTGTTCCTTTATTATTAATCAGATATCACTTGCAATTTGTAGTTCATATTGAAATTAATTCAAAAATAATTCTCATTTAAGAGTCGAGGAATAACCATTCTACATTGGATTTTTTGACGTTTCGGTTTTTATTGGTAACCATTGCTGAAGACATAGAGGAATCGACTTAAAATCAAAAATAGCCATCGATTCTCATCTAATACTTGAGGAATAACAATTCTACATTAGGTTTTTGACGTTTCGATTATTATTGGTAACCATTGCTGAAGACATGGAGGAAACGACTTAAAATCAAAAATAACGATCGATTCTTATCTAATACTAGAGGAATAACCTTATTGAATTCCATTTTTGATGTTTTGACTATTGATGGAAACCTCTACTGAAAATGTAGAAGAATCGACTTAAAATCAAAAAGACTAAATTCTTTTATGGCAAACAACTCAAGCTTGAGTTGTTTACCAAAAAGAATTTAGTCTTTTTGATTTTAAGTCGATTCTTCTACATTTTCAGTAGAGGTTTCCATTAATAGTCAAAACATCAAAAATGGAATGCAATAAGGTTATTCCTCTAGTATTAGATAAGAATTGATCGTTATTTTTGATTTTAAGTCGATTCCTCCATGTCTTCAGCAATGGTTACCAATAATAATCGAAACGTCAAAAACCTAATGTAGAATTGTTATTCCTCAAGTATTAGATGAGAATCAATCGCTATTTTTGATTTTAAGTCGATTCCTCTATGTCTTCAGCAATGGTTACCAATAAAAACCGAAACGTCAAAAATCCAATATAGAATGATTATTCCTCAAGTACTAGATGAGAATCAATCGCTATTTTTGGTTTAAAGTCGATTTCTCTATGTCTTCAGCAATGGTTACTAATAAAAACCGAAACGTCAAAAATCCAATATAGAATGATTATTCCTCAAGTACTAGATGAGAATCAATCGCTATTTTTGGTTTAAAGTCGATTTCTCTATGTCTTCAGCAATGGTTACTAATAAAAACCGAAACGTCAAAAATCCAATATAGAATGATTATTCCTCAAGTACTAGATGAGAATCAATCGCTATTTTTGGTTTAAAGTCGATTTCTCTATGTCTTCAGCAATGGTTACTAATAAAAACCGAAACGTCAAAAATCCAATATAGAATGATTATTCCTCAAGTACTAGATGAGAATCAATCTCTATTTTTGGTTTAAAGTCGATTTCTCTATGTCTTCAGCAATGGTTACTAATAAAAACCGAAACGTCAAAAATCCAATATAGAATGATTATTCCTCAAGTACTAGATGAGAATCAATCGCTATTTTTGGTTTAAAGTCGATTTCTCTATGTCTTCAGCAATGGTTACTAATAAAAACCGAAACGTCAAAAATCCAATATAGAATGATTATTCCTCAAGAACTAGATGAGAATCAATCGCTATTTTTGGTTTAAAATCGATTTCTCTGTCTTCAGCAAAGGTAACGGATAAGAAAACAACGCAGTTGCTATGGTTACTCATAAAAATTCCTCCCAAATTTTTAGCATTTCACAGAGAGAAGCCTATCCATTCTTACTTAAGCAAGGCTAAATGAGCTATATTAAAACTTTCAAATGAATAAATTTTAAAGAATTTAAAAAATTAAAAAAGTACCATCTTACTCTAGAGTAAAGTACTTTAAAATATAATTTTACTAAAAACTTTATTTAACCTTTTTTGTGGTCCCCAAGGTATTTAATTAGGATATTAAATTTCATCAAAATTGGTTAAGTCATTTTCAAGATATTTAGAAAAAACTAAAAAAAGTACCGAAATAAAGTACTAATGTTTGTGGGCCGATATGTACCAAAAACTAATCAGCGCTTCATTTTGTTAAACTAATGGTAGGTTTTCAATTTCATTTCAATCGGTGCAACGGTGTGGAAAAAATCGTGGGCCAAAAAAGCGATAACATACATACATCCATCCATCCATACATACATACATCCATACATCCATCCATCCATACGCACGCACTAAATGAAAAAATCGCACTTTTTGGCCTCTCGACGAGACCCCATGTAATTTTTGGCAAAACCGTCACGTGCTAATATTCAACCTAATTGAATACTACAATTTGTGACTTTAATTGAGTCCATGGGTTCCGTAGTCTTTACCTGAGGACCCTTTGAAGCCACGCTTGCCCCGAGAGCGATTACAATACTTTTACCCATGCTTTGCATTGGATAAAGTAAAAATGTTTCGAGGATTGGATTAAGCGCTGGCATAAGTGTGTTGCAGTCGATGGGGATTACTTTGAAGGGGACAATATAGATTTAGATGAATAAACTTGTATTTTTAATTTTCTGAATAAATTCCGGGAAATTTTTGATCAAGGGAGTATTATGGGCCAAACTCGACTCCGATATTTATCGCCCATAGCAATTGAAAACAAAACCGCATCAAGCCTGGATTTAACCGAAGTCATTGATACTTTTGCGAAAACTAAAGCTAGGAAAAGATTGTAAATATAATTGTTATTTAGTCAGTTGGTAGTCTTGGTAGGTCCGACCTTTATATAATAAACCCTTGAATCTTTTCTATTTCGTTTTATTGCCCAATACCTACACCAAGTATTAATTGTAATTTATGTTGTTACTGTTTAATATTTTTATTACCTGCCTTGCAGTGCACGAAAAAGAGCTAATGATAAAGTAGCTTAGCATTTTTAAAGTATTTGTATATTTAATATTTTTACTTGATAAAACCTAAGCAGTTTGGATAGCAGTGGGGCCCCATTTTTTGATTTGCCCCAGGGCCCCTGATTACCTAGCTACCCCACTGCCCCTAACCCGTGAATTTCATCAATATCGGTAGAGCCGTTTTCAAAATAGAACAATGATACAAATATATATATATATATATATATATAATACAATACATTAAAAACGTTCCAAATAAAATTTATTATTGAATATTCAAAGCAAAGAATTCATCTGTTT